>CASHTH010001688.1:0-23813 GCA_030341885.1 Geodia barretti
AGCTGTACACAAACACACGGGAGGACGTTTTAAAAGGAATCAAAAGATGGATCAGTGAGCTGGTCATATGTGGCTGTTGACATTGGCAGAGAGAACGACTCATACACAGTATGACCCAGATGTGATCAAGGCTGATTGATGACGGGTCCTGAATAGTGGATTTTCGAACAACTTGAGTCGGGAGGTGTTTTGAAGATGCAGTGTCCTGGTTGAGAAAGGTGTCCTGAATCAGTGAAGTCTCCTGTGAGTGTCTGATCAGTGAGGTGTCACTGTATCAGTGGGTGTCCTGTATTATACTGCGTCCAAGTGTCAATGCCTATAATGAAGAGCTCTTTTGTTAGTGCAGCGCCTATGTATCAGTGAGGTGTCCTGATTAGTGAGTGTCCTGATTAGTAAGGTGTCTGATCAGTGAGGTGTCCTGATTAGTAAGGTGTCCTGATCAGTGAGGTGTCCTGATTAGTGAGGTGTCCTGATTAGTGAGGTGTGTCCTGATCGTGAGGGTGTCTGATTAGTGAGGTGGCCTGATCAGTGAGGTGTTCCTGATTAGTGAGGTGTCTGATTAGGAGGTGTCCTGATTAGGGGTGTCTGATAGTGAGGTGTCCGATTGATACGTGCCGGAAACAGACGCATACCTGAGCGGATCTACTCATGCAACTTTGTGCATAGAACCGCATGTGTAACATATCCATACACTGGTTTAATACAAGAGTCAGGTGCATAGGCCCACGTGTGTACCTGCGTCTCCTCCAGATACGACAGTTGTCTTTCACGCCGTCCACAGAGTCTTCAGGCGACTCCACGACGTACACACACAGTATCAGATAGCTCACCTACACAACCAGTCAGTAAACACTCAGCAATCTCTAGTAATTCACAGTACTCTTGGACAGACAACATACACACACACTAACACAGTGTAACACACACCATGGCCAAGTTACACATCCGTGTCATGTATCGCACGTACTGGGAAATGGCAAGCGTTGAATGATTCGTCCAAAAATCTTTCCGATCTTTCACATCCAAGAAAGTTACATACATTACATACATCATAAATTAATACACCACAGCAGTCAATATTGTGATTACATACACAGTTACTCTATAGCAGAGAGACTTTGTGCACAAAACAAATCTCGTGAAAGAAGAAGTTCAGTGGTGAAGGAAAGAAAAACAAAGTCACGAGGAGGAAGAAATAAAGGAACAGACTTGCCGGAGTTGAACCTCGGCGTCGGTGCCAGTAAACACTACACCTGAGCTATACAAACTCATAGAAAAAAGATGGTCTTCCCCAATACTTTGAAGTATTACTGGCATCTATGAGCTAGGACATGCCCATCCCATTTACTAGTACTATGTACTAAGTGATATGCCAGTGGTTCAACTGTACCTCTCATAGAACTCGGTAGGGTGGCCTGCAGGTTCTCAACATTAGCTGGTCTCTGATGGCTCGGTACCACAGGACGTAATCCGAGGGGTACAAGCAGGACCATTGTCCCCGTTTTCTTTTTTTCCCCACACATGATAAATAGACTGCGCCCACCAACCCCCCCATTATTCTGACGGGCTTGCAGCTACTCGATTGTTGGCATCACCTACGGCACTTAGACACAGGATTAGGGAGAGGAGAGGAGAGTCGAGCAGAAGAGGAGAGGGGGAAAGGAAGGAGAGGGAGAGGGGCAGAGACGAAGGGGAATGCCGACAACCCGTCCCGAGGTTGGAGAAGAAAGGAAAAGGAAGCGGATAAGAGCAGAAGAGGGAGCGGGGAAAGGAAGGAGAGGAGAGGTGGGAGGAAGACCAGAAAAGAAGAAAGGAAAAGGAAGAGAGCTCAGACGCAGAAGAGGCGAGAGGGGTGAAAGGAAGGGAGGAGTGAGAGGTGGAAGAAGAAAGGACAGGACCACTGATAGTCATTCATCCGATTGCTTCGTTTTAACATGTAATTACGCTTGATATTTTTTCTTCCTACCCTTCCCTCCCCTTCCTTCTATTTCCCTCTCATCCTATTCTCTTTTTACCTTTCCTTCCTTCTCTTTCTCTTTCTTTTCTCCTCATTCCTTTTCACACCGGTGCACTTTTTTTTGCTTTCCGTCCGCCAGGGTCTCCTATTTCCCGTTCTTCCTCTCCCTCTTCCTCTTTTTTCGCTTTTCGCACTTCGGACAGGGGCGCGAAAGCGGAACGGCCAGAGGAACGTGCAGCTGCCGTTGGCGTCATCACGGGTCAGATGGAGTGGGCAGTCGGAGGAAAAGGCGGAGTTCGGGAAGACGAGGCGCGTCGGATTCGGCACGAATGAGGCGCGAGACCCTGCGCAGTTGCGGAACAAAGAGATCGGAGGCAGGGCACCGCACGGTGGGGAGAAACGAAAACGGGATAGAGGAGTCCAGATGAGCTATTCTGTTCAAAGCAGATGCGGAGGTGGCGTGGTACATGAGACACGGATTCGCCATGGGAGACGGTTGGCCGATGAGTCAGAAAGGAAAAGGAAGGAGTCAGCGCGAGAGGGACGATGCGGCTTCTTCTTTTTCCTTTTCCGGAATTCCCGGACCCCCCTTCCAGCTTGACTCCCCCCCTGTACGCGGAGTAGGTTGTTTCTTTGGCGAGAAGAACAGGTAAAAAGGGAAAGAGTCAGGTGCATGAAGAGGGCGAGGGGAAGGAGATCCGGGAACAGCCACCCACGACCCTTTCCCATGCAGCATTTCTCCGCCTCGCTATCTTTATTACGTCTAATCTTGAGTTCATACGACAATACATACAAATAAATTTTCATAATACATTTGCACGTACGCGGATGTCTTGATCTCATTATATTTTATAACCTATTTACTACATTTCCCCCTCACTGCTCAGCAAGAATCAGCGCCCGGGACACATCAAAGGCTTCTTTCATGTGCATGTGTATGAGATATAAACTTCAAACAAAAAAGGTGGAATGGAACACGCCGCCGAGTTTACAACGTGGAGAACAGTGGTATTGCGATCAGGACCGTCCACAAGAGAAAGTTTCCATCTCCTTTCCCCATCGAGATATTCTCCCACCTGACTCGCAGTCAGTTGTTGTGTGTGTTGTGGTGTGTGTGCACACCAGTCCCATAGGCTACCACCCATACTAGAGTTCTTATAAGAACACATGATAAAGTGGAATAAACGCACCGTGGTATTCCTGGAAACCCCACCACCAAGCAGCATGACTAGTACCTATATCTACCACTGGTACCTTACGTAGCTCAAACGCTTCAAGATCCCTTTCAAGAGAGAGGAAACTCTCTTCAACAACAACGTACAGGAGGAAGATTCAAAGTTCTTCCCACACTAAAAACAACCATTTCCGAGCTACAACCCTATTTCCGGTTATTCCTACGACCCCTTACCTCCACCACTAATTATTGCGACCAATTACTCTCTCTCGAAATATTACAATAGCCCGCAAGCAGCAAGTAATTTACACACTCCAAAAGCTCGTAAATAATTCCTGTGTGTAAAGGAAACTGTTTTCAGCCGAGGAAGTAAGTTCTTCCAGGATATTATGCATTACATGTATGTAAGCTCACAAGAAAACACTTTCAAATATGGCACAGGTTTTAATAGGTGTTCAATCAAAGCAGCACTAATTTTATTTCATGCGAAGTACATATCAACTTATAGAAGAGTTATCTTGTTCGGAGGGTCCTAATTTTCAGAGTGAAACCCTACGATTAGTCTATGTATGAACAAAACACAAAAAAAAACCAAAATATGTATGTATGCATGTTGTTCAGGTGATCACTAGTAGTGTATGGACGTAGTGCTGCAGGCGCGATCACTAGATATGTATGTATGTATGTCAGGATGATCACCAGTATGCGGCATGCAAAGTGAACCAAGCATCTTTATAGCAGAGGTGTCCTTAAGTTAGTTTTCTTTCATCGCAAGGTCTCACATAACTATATCTATATGTCTCAACAACGCAACTATAGCCAGTAACGAGGTGGGGCTAGAAAGGCAAGGCACAAACATGTCAGCGTGCTGTTTGCAGAAGCACCATAGAGGGAGGTGTCCTTTATTCGGAGGCTATGACATCATAGCGTTACCTACCACACTTGCAGATCAGATGAACTCTTTGCTTGCAGAAATGTGTCAAATTGCCCTTGATTGGAGTATTTTACTTGTGAACTAAATGCTGTGTGTCGCATTCAAGAATGTAGAGCATGCAGTGGCAAAAAAGAGCAGCTGATTTGCAATTTCTGCGTGCGCATAGGCAGCCTATTTTTGTGCTTGCTTACTCAAGACAAAACATGCTGCGATGACCACGTGCTAGTAGGTAGGTATGCGTAGATATGCTTTTCAGAGTTCAACTCTATGTATGGATAATACAGTGTCATTATTCATACAAACTTCTTCCGCCCAGTCCAGGCACGTACAGGGCGTAAGGTGCTCCGCGGCACATCTCATGATAATCTTCCCGACTGCCGTGCTCCCTGTGAAGAAGATGTAGTCAAACCTCTGCCTCAGCAGTTCTGTAGCCACACCCACTCCTCCGGTCACCACCTGGTAGAGATCCTGAGTGCGACGCATATAGTATATACAACATATAGTACAGTATATGTACATACTTTAGTTAAAAAAAGTTTGGAGAAAAGATTTCGCGAAAGTTTTTTTTGTCAATGCAGTTAGCCAACTAAAAGCCAATTTTCATATCTTCTGCACTTTGCAAGGGACAAAAATGTGTAAATTTTGGGTGAGTGAAATTTCGCAGCAAGATATTATCATTGTATATCTATCAAATTCTACAACTTGCAACCTCAAAAGAGTTTTCTACAGGACAGCTAAGTGAAATTTCGCAGCAAAGCAAGCTATCTACAAATTGCAACCCACACAAAAGAGTTTTCTATGGTAGGAAAGCGAGACAGCTGACTCTAATATCAAGAAAATTTACGTGATTTATGACAACATACTTCGCTATACACAATTCATAACTAATCATATACATGGACTAGGCTGTGGGTGTACTTTGTCCTTGGCTTGTATATAGAGTAAGAGAACTGACTTTGTCAAGATATTGAGGGACAAGCTCGCTCATGAGGTTAGAAGTTGCCACCGACAGTTCAGATGGCTTTAGCACGCAGGCGTTACCTGTAGGCAGACACAACACAACACAAACACACTGTGCTTCAGAGGACGCCATCGTATAGTGTGGGTACATGTCGAGGATTGTGATTTTTGGTGATTGGTGTCACAAACAGGATGCACGATGCAAAAGGAAATGCTAACACAGACACTACTGGCAAAGTGTAAATACAGTGGAACCCCTCCCTATCTGAGGACACCCCTCATAATATTAGGACACCTTGGTTTCTTTCCCCAAGAACAGTTCTTGCATGCACTTTAAAACAAAGACACCTCACTAATATGGACACTTTCTTCAGTCCCATTGGTGTCTGGATTAGTTCCACTGGACACATAGAAAATTTGGCAATTTTAAAAAGACGATGCTTCATGCCCCAATAAGTAAAGGACGCAGCATAGAACTGTACTATACCAGCAGCAATAGCTCCAATAAGTGGTTCAAGCAGTAGACCAATGGGGTAGTTCCATGGAGCTATGATCAGCACTGTTCCATAGGGCTCTGGCATGAGGTACATCTTGTCAAATTGATGGACCAAGTCCTTCTGTGCATTGCGTGGTGACGACCATTTCTGGAGGTTTGTGAGGGCGTATGAGATGTCAGTTAGGATTAGGTTTATTTCTCCCATTGTGAATTCTTGACGTGACTGAGGAGAGAGAAGGGGCGGGAGGGGGGAAGTGGGAAAGAGAAGGGATGGAAGGAGGAAAAGAGAGATAGAGAGAGAAGAGGGGGAGAAAACATGTAGGGATTAGATGATGAAGATAGTATCTGGCGGGACAAAGGTACAATACAGATAGCCAAAGGGAGGGTCAAGGTTTAACTAACATCTGCTGCCCATTGTCAGAAGCAAGCGCAGCAAGACGCACAAAACAAACCAAACCACAACATGGGCATTGTCACAAAAACCAGAGAGATAACAAGCTACTAGTTCCATGATAATAAGAAATTCTAAGTTTCCATCCTTCGATAATCTCCTCACATTTTAAATTTAACCCTTACCTTCCTAAGGTCTTTCCAGACTGCCTCTTCAAACCTAGTTATGTTGTCTTTGATCATTTTTCTCAGGGATCTAAGTTGGCTGGCACGATATCCAATGGGTATGGATCGAAGGTCCTGCCATGCTGATCTGACTGACGTCACCACCTGCAGAGAGATGAACCGAGTATATCCGGACCTGTCCGGTTTGTGGAGGTATGGCGTTCTTACCTCTGCAACGGCTTCGACTGGCGTCTCTACTAATTTCAGAGGCTCCGTTTCACTCTCCTGACTCGGGGAATCATCTTGGGACGCCATGACTTTGCTGCTTTTTGAGTGAAATCTGGGCACAGCACTGACTGAGCGAGCAGCCACGGGTCCGTGTGACTGCTGAATTGACAAAAATAAACGCTGATTCAGCTCTTTAGTGCGCATGCGCAAACTAGTGCGTATTTACGTTGCGTATCGCGCACCGTTCGTCACTTTTTTCAGTTTTGCAGAACGCGAGAGAGCCAGAAGCGTCTACCTAGTCCCAGAAGGTAAAGAACTCGACGAGAAAGACAGAGTTTTAGCGGTGAGTTTATGGCAAGCTTTTACTGGTAGCAAATAAGTATTCATCGTCGTGTATTCTGCCGTTGGATACAGTACGTCGTGGGAAACTCTATCCGAAATGCCCTAGGGCTGTTCGCCTCAACCGTTAGCGTTCAATGGTTCATACTTGTGTGTCCATGATGAATTTACGGTCGGTGTATGTTTACCCACGCGGCTAAGTGACGGTTGCTTTTACCCAACTTATGTAGCCAACCGCACAGGGAAAACGACACCTGGTGCTAAAGTTGAGAACAAGGAAACGAAACTGCACACCAGCTAGCCAACAATTAGGCTGTTCGAAGCCAAAGTAGAGACATACCTTTCTACCCCATGTAGTAGCTAAAACAAAAGTGCTCTGTGTGTATATACACTTTTCTGTCAAATATCCTCCAATATCCTCCTGCTATATACAAGTTCTGGAAACAGTCAGAGTAGAGACACAGTTCTGCACAGTAGTGTCATCTTGTAATGTACTTGTAAATTATGTATACTGTGTACATTGTCTGAAACAACGGCCGTAGCGTTGCACGGTGACAGTGCAGTTCATTGTGTCCGGCGTTGCCTGCCTAGTGTACTCTGTGTGTGTATGTCCCTTAGCCCATCTCCACTAGTTGCCACAAATTCTCTCGAATTAACCATCATAACGTTTGACCCGTCTTTCTCCAATTATCCAATGGCTCGGTTACTACAGCGATTGTGTACGAAACATGCGCATTTCGGGTGATTGGTAATGGACGGGTGAAAGGAAGTAAAGAAGCAGTTCGGTGTAATCCGGAACTGTATATATACATATTCCAAGATTGTAATGCTAAGCCTTTTTCTGCTGCACACTAGACAATAGTGTTTTCAAACCATGGTGTGTGTTTTATGCTATTAAGAAAACGAGAGTTCTGTGGCAAGGGTAGTGAAAATGCACATCTTCCTCTTAATCGCTAGCGCTAGGGTGGCTATAATAATTTGTGTGGGTGTACACGTGTGGTGTGTATACCAGTCAGAAGGATAGGAAAAACAGCTAGAAAACAGCTGCATATGCTCTGTACTCTGTATTTTCTTTCTATCCTCTCTCTAACTGTATACCCCTTAAAGACAGCCAGTGAAGACTATGGCTTCTTATTCACCACAACATGAGTATACTGCCCTGGTGCCATTATGTCTATATAATTGTGTATGTACCTGTACTGATGTCTTATGGCATAGCAACTATCTCTATGTGCCATACTAGCTGAAACCCATTTTGCACCTTGAACCATGGATGTATAAATATGGGTATTTCTGCAAGCAAGGTGTTTTTGTGTAGCGAGGCTAGCTATAATTATGAATGCTGCATTTTGAATGTGGTTTCTTTGTAGCCAGAGCATTATTGTCACATGATCTATAATATGATAGAGACACTCTATAGCTACCATGTACTATACTTGTATGTGTGACTATTATAGTACCAGATCAAAGAAAATGTCAACGTGATCATGTCACCCACTTATCATTCTAAATGGCTTCTTTGTAAACCCCCCCTGTGCAAATTATGCATGCATTGCAACCTACTCTATGTCAATACAATGGAGTAGTCATATGCATTGCAATCTAGGCAGGGAAGTAACCCAGGAGATGTTGCACGTTGTTGCTTGCTAGCTAGAGACGATGACTTCAGTTTGAATCAGTACCTAGTTAGTGCCTGTGCTTCCTTCTTCTCTTGGATTACCAATTTTGGCTTTCTCTCTCGGACTCTGTATATACAACTCTAACCTTTCTTAAACTGCAGTGTCAAGCTATGACACAAGCCATGATATTATCTTTGCCACCCAGTTACCAAGCACCCACCCACTTACCACCTGGGAAAGGGGTATGTATGGTGTGAACTATTGACACATTGCTTGGTTCTAAGATCTCAAAATCATGGAACCTCCAATCAGATCACAGAATGGATTCTCCAATCAGATCAAAGAATGGCTAATCAATGTCGAATAATGCAGGCTTAGGTACAGGTTACCCTAGTATGCATAAACATACAGCAATCACTTGGCATTTAGGGACCAAGTTTTAATTTGAGAGTCACTTGCAAAAACTACGTAAAATAGTAGGATGAATACGTGCCATTGTTTGCCCGATACTCTCAACACAACACTTGCTGGCAGTTAGCAGGAACAGATTCAGGGAGATTGCAAACAGGGCAGGTGAGACCCGAGGAAACATTGTTGTTGCTATAGCTACACTAGTAAAGAGATGACCTCAATCCTATCCTCCCCCTGATGTGGTGGTGGTGGCATGCTTCCTCCCTTTCACTTCAAGCACCTATTTTGGCCCTCTAGCACACTCCCACACACATGACTGTATAATGTATAATGCACTGAGTAGCCCTAGTAGTGAGGCATGCAAGTACAGAGTACAGAGTGCGTGTGTGGGTCAACAGAATCTTGCCAACTGTGCATATGTGCCCTTCCCAAAGAGGCTGGGTAATAGACATTTGTTGTATAGGCCTCCTGCTTCCTGGACTATTTCCTATTTCCTCCTGTGGAGACAACTCTTTACTACTTGACCCCTCTGTTAGTTGGTGTGATATGTGATACTGGTCCCCCCTCTAAGGACACCCCTGAAATGAGGTGCATACCCATCCTAACGCTTTCCTGTAGAAAAGTGAACTTTAGATAAAGGATGCGGTGTACATTTGATGCCATTTCCTATTGCTTTTCCTGTTCCTTACTGGTGACTATTTATGGGCATATTATTGTGGATGTTGAGGCATCTGATAGTGAAATAAGGTGGATGTTTGGCATTTCATGCGCAACTTCCTTCAAGTCAAGTAGTAGCTCATCCTTCCTTTCAGACTTTGCCATTGAAGAGGTGTACAGGTTGCAGTTCACCTCTAGGCAATATCCCATGTCCCCTCCTGCTCAATATAAGGTGGTTTTAACCCTTACGCAACTAAAGAGCAAGTGTTACATAGGGAATGATGTTATTAGAGCCAACTGACCAATGGTTCCTGAGAAGCTACTTGTGATGTAGGCCTATTCACTTCCTAATGTAGACTTCCAGTGGTAACACTCAGAACTATCAGAGCAGATCAGATATTCACGTGAAAAGGGTGCTTGCTAAAGAAAAGGGCTTGCTACAAGTCAAAGGCTTGTATTTCTGAATTTTCTTCTTTGAATGGAGTTATTTGAGCTATAAGGGATGGGTGAGAGAAGGAGGGGAAAGAAAGGGGAGGAGGTAGTGGGGGAGAGGTAGACAAAACCAGCTACAATGGTAACCCCTACTCATGTCTAGTAGACAGAGTGCCAATGGCTGTGTACAGTTGGAGTTCACACCACCTATCTTGTCTAGGAGTCAACCCATACTACACATCACAGCACACAGAAGATTCAACATGTACACAACCGAGTACACTCCTAGTGTGGTAGGGCTAGCCAAACAGGTGTAAATCAGTTGTACTGTCTACAGCGGGCCTTACAAACTCATACAGTAGGTGTTGTATGTGGTATACTGTACCTCATGTGTTGATTGTCCTGCCCTACTTTAGAGGCTTCTGTCTGCAGTAAACAGCTCTTTGTCAGCTGTGTTACACTCCTGTGTACAACTAGCTCTTCTTTGATCTATGGTGATGGATGCTTTGTAGTAATTGTTGTCCCTTAGTAAGGCAACCAACTTGTGTAGGCAGTGTGCATTCACTAGGTTTAACCCTTTGGACACCATGGGGATCTGCTTAAATATGAGGTATAAAGTATTGGAGCCTTTCTTATGGACTTACAGAGGCTCTGCACACATTTATGTGTCCAGGCTGGTTAAGTGTCAACCAAACCATAAGCTTTTCAAGGGATCAGAGCAAGTGACAGAGTTAAACTGTTGAACCAATCTATGTGTGACATTTCGTATTGTGACATTGCTGGTTATATGTAAACAAAATGCAATTCAGGTGACTAGGTAAGCTTTGCTTGCCTTATTCTGCCAGTATCAGATTTTGAAGTAGAAGTGTGTATTGCAATGTATTGTGGTGCAAGCTAAGAATGCTGAGGTTTATATAATATAGCCAAGTCCAGAGACCCCAGCAGAATTTCACTCCACTGAAATGTGGGAGTGATAATGTGTTAGTGTGGGACCTAATGAGGTTGTTTTTAAACTACAGAAAGAAAGAATTCCATTAGTATCTCTGCACATACTGTATACAACAAGAGTCAACATTATTATACATTCCCGAGTGTGTATGTGTGCACAAAATGTGTACGTTTTTGCATTTCCCTGAAAGCTTAAAGCTGTACACATGACCAGTGTGCCACTAGTGTGCATACTTCAATTGACGAACAGGTTGAGTATAAGATGAGGTTTATCTAATGTATTGCTCTTCTACTTCGCTTTGTGGGTTATCAGGGTTTTATTTTATTTTTATTATTGCACATGTGCAAGTGACATCAATGTGTATTACAGCCCCTAATAGCAAGATGTGCGTGACTTGATCCAAGTATCTAATGGCCCTTTGAAGTGCATATTCTGCAATTAGGGGTCATTTAAGAGTGTAACCCCATAATGATTGGGCTAAACGTTCTCCTTTTACACCAACAGGTGGAATTTAACCCTTTAGCCACAGCAGCTGCCATTACAAACGTCTATTTCTCCCTCCCTCTCTTTCCTCCTCTCCCTCTCCCACTCACTATAGTTCCCATACAAACCATGGCCCAAACAAGCCAGCAACACATCCGAGGGAACACCACGCCTCATTTTCAGCAACCAAGGGTCCAAATATTCAAATCCCAGTCCATCGGCGAAGGCTCGTTTGGAACCGTGTACAAATCCCACCTGGATCTCCTGCCCTGTGCTGCCAAAACACTTCGCTCGGAGCTATTTTCGACAATTTCGCCGAAAACGTCCGCCTTTTTTGGAGGATTAACGATCGAGAAGATTGAGGAAGGATTCGAATGTGTGTACCAACTGAGGCACCCCAACATCGTCCAGTGTCTCAGTGTGTATCGCGACGACGAAACCGGGTTCCCCGTTCTGCTGATGGAGCTCGCACCGGAAAACCTGTCGTCGTTTATCCAGCGAAATCCGTCAGTCGGAAACCGTCTCCACATTCAGGTTGATATCGGTTACGACGTAGTGTTGGGGCTTCATTTCCTGCATTCCAATGGCATCGTCCACGGCAACCTATCGGGGAACAACATCCTTATGTTTCCAAGTCACCGAGCGAAACTCGGCGATTTTCACTCAATCGATTTACCGGTCATCGTCCAATCAGTGGATGGGGCGTCCCAGAGTGTGGCGTACATGGCTCCGGAGGTATTTGGGATGGAGACGGAAGTCTGGGCGGAGGAGATGGACATATTTTCTGTGGGTGTGGTCTTAATGCAGCTGGTAACTGGCCACGCCCCTCAGCTCCACCTACCTGGTAACCTCATAAACATACATACAGCTGTTTTACAGTTACGAAGAAAGTGTTCTTAATGAAAACGTGTCCTTATTAGAGAGGTGTCCTCATTCACGGGGGGTCCTCAGAGAGGGGTTCCACTGTATTGCCAAATGCCTCAGAAATGAGACCACTTTGGCAGAACTTTGGCAGAGACTGCGAATGATGTGGTGTGCCTCATTTAGCTCGTGCCCCTAACAACGCACCATTGATTGATGCACGGATTTTGATTGATTGCTTTCTAAAATCCATCGTTACTAAACTGTTTTTGGCTCTGCAACTCAGCACCAAAACGACTAGTTCAACTACAGTTACGTATGTACGTTAGTGTCCCTGCCAAAAAATTCACAGGAAAGAGCTTACACATGAAAACTTGTTGTATATACTTGTTCTAACTTCTCTCCTTCCCTCCCTTTCTCCTCCCCTTTCTCCTCCCCCAGGTCGTGAGCTAGAGCTAGAGAAACGCTACCCGCAGTTCAACCTCATGAAAAGACACACCCCCTTCTCCACACCCTGTCTGACTGTCTCTCCCCTGACAAGACAGAGCGACCTTCCACCTCTGACCTCTGCACCCGTCTGACCGGTTTAAAAGCTGCAATACGGGCCGAGTCTCCGGCTACATTCTCCCAACGGTCTCAGAGCATCGGCAGCCATTTGAGCGAGGACGAAAGCTGGCTCCCTGTCCACGTTCAAGTCATGGAGGCTTTGGAAGACGGAGGGAGGGTCGGGCCCGTTCGACACGGCTTCGAAGAAAACCCGTTTGAACTGGAAAAACCTGTTTCCGACGTCGCGGACCTACCGTGCAAATCTGGGGGTACTGTCCGTGCTGAGCTGCACCTACGAAGAAGAGGAACGGGGAGAGAGATGTGTGGGGCGGAAAGACGCGAGAATCCTCAGCAAAGAGGACGAACTCATGGAGATGCTGCAGTGTGCTGTGGAGGAAAAATCACGAGAGCTTTTGGAGCGAGACGCGCAGATGGAGGCCGTGAAGCGAGACAGGCTGGAGCTGAGTCTGAGGTTGCAGCAGCTCCAGAAGGAGGTGGTGGTGGTGAAGACCAGGAACAGTCGAATGGAGAAGGAGCTGGCGTCGAAAGAGAAGGAGATGGAGAGGTTGAGGACCTCTGCTGAATGTGAGTTTTACTCTCTCCTCAGCAAATAATGCATGCCCTGTAATTGTATAATATTGGGGCAGTACGTGTTATTATTATGTTTGGCGTAAGGCATACACATACACAAGCTCAGTACTGTTTGAAAGATAAAAATGGCACTTGTATTAATCGTAGCATGCAGAGGTTTGATAGAATTGATATGTACTCTACTGTTGTACCAATTTTACATTGTTTTACTCCCTCCCTCCCCTCCCTCCCTCAGATTCAGCGGTAGACTCGGGTCAGCAGCACCACCCAGTCCACCACTCTCTCCTCCATGACATGGAGATCAGGACCCAACGCGCCAGTCTCCGGCAAACTCGGCTCCGCGACGTCCCTCGGTAACCTCGTCTGCATCCGCGTCGCCGGGAGCCCGGAGATCCACGTCTACGACACCACGAAACAGGACTGGTTCCTAACACCGCCGTGTCCCCTCGACGCTTGTAGCTTAGTCACCGTGAATAATACACTCACCGTTGTCGGGGGTAGAGTCGACGCGAGCGTTACAAATCTTCTGTACAGCATCCATCTAAAGTCGTTCCATGCGGTGAAAAGACAACCGTGGAAAGAGCAGTTCCCCCCGATGCTCACTAAACGGATGTTTGCCATGGCCGTGTCGAGCGGGAACGTTTTAGCTGTCGCCGGGGGTTGGAACGGTCACCAGGCGCTGCGAACGGTTGAGATACTACGCCTCGACCGTGACCCTATGTACTGGACTCGAGTGTGCAGCCTTCCGTCGCCAGTCTATTCCGCATCGGCGTGCATCTCCAAAGGAAAGCTCTACGTTCTCGGAGGGTTCACCCAGAAAGGACCCACCAAAGCCGTTTTGAGCGCCTCAATCTCTTCTCTGCTCGATTCGTCGAAGGACGGGGTCTGGCATCGACCCACAAGTCTCCCAACTTTGCGCTCGACGTGCGTAACGTTCAACGACCATCTTCTGTCGTTTGGCGGGGAGAACGATAACGAACAGGGGCACCGATCATTATCGTCGTCGGGGGCAATAAACGACAATACCAGGGAAACGGGAGCCGTGTACGAGTACAGCACGACGGACGGAGAGTGGTACAGAATCTCAGAGATGCCAGTCTCGCGTTGCCAGAGCTGCGTTGCTACGGTGACAGAGAGACGCGAGGTAATGGTAGTCGGAGGTCACTCGGGGTCAACTGGGAGAACTCAAACAGTACAGATTGCTACTGTTGACCTGTAATTGTACAACACTGTCAACTGAGGTGTACATCTGTGTATGTATGTATGTATGTATTCAATGAGAAAGTGGCTTTTTTGGTTGCACATTTTTATGCATCGTGTCACTCATTCCATTTTGCTCACTATGTTGTTGTTGTTGCACTGTTTCATGGCCGGTATTCATGTTGTTGCACTGTATGTATGTATAATACATTAAGATAATCTTTGGACAGGTGTATGAGATATATATAGTACTAATATACGCCTCATAAGAGATAATCTTGGGCAGGCGAATGCTGATGCTTGCATATGAGATAGTATTTGATCTAATTATTATACACCTCATAACGAAGTGAAAATATGGAAATCCGCCAGTTTAAAAACGAAGCCGTCGCTAAAACATTTGCACCACTTTCTTGGATGCTTTGTTAGCAGAAACCGTGGTAACACAGACTTTCAGACAGACAGACATGTATGTATGCTAACCCACGTTTCAGGATGGTCGTGCGCTCTGAGGGTAAATAATCAATAAAATTAATATTAAGCTTCACACAATCCTAGTCAATAGCTGGATCTTCCCATAGTCTCATGGATGAATGCCCCAGACCTAGCTCTCCAGAGGAAGTGGAGTGTGCTGGGAGCGTAGTGGGCGAGGTAGGGTACATACAGAGCCGGCTTGCGTGACACCCACACCTGTGGATACAAGTTGGCATAATCATTATAATATGACTTTGACGATTTCCTATAGAACTGCATAATACATAATAATTAAGTACCTCAATTGGGCCTTATCCCACCCATCATGTTCAGTATATACATTATATGAAACTCTGTTTGACTTGGAAATAATAATTTTTAACTGAACAAAACCCTACGACTTTGACGACTTTTTAAAGATACTACTCAAAAGAATGGCACAGTGTATATACCTCAAGGAGTTGGTTAGATATTGCCACCAATGTCAGCTGAGCACATCTAAAACACACACAAACAACAGCTATTATTGGCCATGCACAAAAACTTGTGGAGTGCAGTGAATGTGGCAGTATAATAATGGGCTATATTTAGAAATGCTGAGTGACGTAATGGCATTCTTTCACTGGAAACTATTGTCATCTTCCCTTTTCACTAATGCCACCACTTTTGTGTAGAGCAGCAAGTAGGGCATGCTGGCTATTTAATACTTAACCAGCCGCAGACACAGCCATGTGTGCAGAGCCTCCATAAGTCCATAAGAATTTAAATGGGGGTTATACTACTAGGGCTAATACTTCATACATCAATTTCTGCTTATTTAAGCAGATCCCCGTGGCGTCCAAAGGGTTAAAACATGTTCGAAAAATATCGCTGAAAGGTTCAGATACCTCTGAGCAGTCATTCTTTGTTGATTGAGGTCGTCAGACTTCCCGTGGAGTCTGCCTCCACCGATGTGGGAGTTCTGATCACCTGAGGTCTGGACTGGTCCCGGACACACCAGAGAGAAACGGAGATTCTTCTTATCATGGAACTGCAGGCATGAGACAGAGGTACGGAGGTTGCAGAACGAGATGTGTCAATATATCAAAGGCACCGATGGTACAATAAATGCCATATAGAGATACCATGTACAGTTGGAAATTGAACGTCGCATGCGGGCTGGCCAACTGTGAGACTTCTGACTGAAGCTCAGGCTCTGGTCAAGGGCTAAAGAGCATGACTGGGCATTATAGAGGGTGATGTATACACAGGCAAGATGAACAATAGGTTGCTGTGGGGAATACTGTGCTGAGGGAGTGTACAACAATACATACATAATACAATAAGGGCCATAGACAGTTACACGGTGTCAGTGGGTTGGTTCTTCATTTAAGACCAAGTTATGAATCACGAAATCTGTTGGTCAGCATTTTTCACTCGTAACCCATGTTCACCACCTGTTTTTCTCATGGCATACTATGCATTGGGTAACCATTTTCCTGACTCCAAACTTAGTCTTGAATAAAGTTGGTGTTGTTGACACAACTAATACCTCATAGCGAAGGGTATGCGTAAGTCCTCGGAGTGCAAACTTGCTGGCACAGTAGGTAGACCTCAGAGGCATCCCACTTACACCGCATATTGACGAGATGTTGACAACGTGGCCAAAATCCTGCTCTAACATACCTGCAGAGTATGCAGAGTGTAAACCAGGACCCTCTGAATAAGGGACAACTATATAGTCTCTATAAAGTATACTTCGTTCTGCCCATATACCAATAGTGTATTACATCACCTCCGAATAAGGGACGTCTATGAATAAAGGACAGTTTGATGCAACTAAGATTTCCCTTATTCAGATGTTTAACTGTATATATATATACCTGATTTGCAAATGAGATTCCAAAGCAGTAAGCTACATTTCATCATTAATACACTATAAATTGGACAGTGGCACATGAAATGTGATGCCTCGTAATAATACCAAAAAGCGAACCTGGAATGACACCTTGAGTTAGAGTACGAGGAGCTTTATAGTTGATTTGCATCATTGCATCATCAGTCCCTTCATCAGTGTCCATAAAGAAACATCGCTGAGACACACCTAAAAATGGACATACACAAACATTAAAAAAACACCCATCCAAACCCCATTTTCATCTGCATATCCAACCCATATGTGCCTAAAGAAAGTGATGTAATATTTTATCTTTATTCTACTGCCTATTACCGGATTAATTTTGCCGAAATGTATATACCCCTTCCCCATTGAGCTAGCACGCTGCAATTTGCCTCTTTCATAGTAAAGCAAAAAATTTGCTGTTTAGGGTATCATTTTGGAATAAAAATGCGCAGCTTCAGATATTTGAACGCATATTTCAGGCCCTCTGCTCCAAGGTTAGGATGACACTAGCGTTGTCTGCATGAAGCTATGTACACACCAGCATTGTTGATGAGGATGTCTACTCGACCAAACAGTTCCAGAGCCTTCTCAGTAGCGGAGCTGCAGATTTTAGCATCACTGAGATCCAATGGAAGAATCCTGTAGCCAACAGACACGCAGCAACAATGTCTGGTATGAACATAATTAGGAATTGTCCACACAGCGGTGTAGAGGAAATGGAGGGGAAAGCTGACTTTGCTTTTCAACTATAGGTGATGGTGACTAGCATGAAAAGCATACTCTACAAAGAATTGACTACGTATTGTTTCAGCTAATTCTATTGAACTGAGACTATTAACTAGCTTGCACTGACTTTGCATTCTCTGGATGAGCAAGGGATTGTTTGATGGTCTCCATAGTCTGGTCTGAGCGAGCACTCATTATCAGCAGTGCTCCGTGTTTCGATAGCTCACGACACAGTGCCTCTCCAACTGTGGTACAGTAAAGAAATAGAGCTAAAGAACGAGGTCAGAGCTCGCTCACTTCCAGAAGATGCCCCGGTGACCCACACCACTCTGCCTGAAAAGTACTGTGGTCGTAGACTCTTGGACATCAGCGTCAGATCGCAGTCAGTACGCAGGATCCGTACCGACTTGTAGATCAGGTAGGCCACCACGGCAGAGCCAGCGGTCGCCAGCACCCAGGAGGGGGGCAGCCACGACCTGACGGCTTCCAAGTCCACCATATCTCGCAGACTCCACACACCGGCCATGTGTCTAGTCTCTCTCCGTGGATGACGAGAACGCGCATGCGCAATTCACGTGGAAATTTTAGTGGGCGTGACACCAAGACAGCGTCCTACTTGCTATGGTCTTGTGGACTGGGCTACTACCTTCGGACTTGTAATATTTTTTGGGTTGTCCGTAAAAGAATTTTGTTTGGTGATCAAAATTTTATGTTGAGGCACTTGGCAACCATAAGTGGGGAAAGCTATGTAGCTTTGGATTCCACAAGGCATCATGTATTGCTAGTGTACCATGCAATGCCTGTCATGTCATGGAGCCAGTATCCACGGAGTCTGTACACAAATCAGCTATAATATCTTACAGAAAGCTGCAGTAACTACATATGTAGTTCACTAGTAGGGAAGCAGACCTTACCTAATCTCTATAATCAAGTCTCAGAGCTCAGTGAGTGAATCTAGGACTAAGAGGGACGTTAGCAGAAAGCTACAGTCACCAACTTCTGAAGAGTACGTGTAATCATCAACCTAGAAAAGTCTCTACACTGAGGAAGTCGAACACAAGTTCAAAGATCCAGAGGACTGAGGCTATATAGGAGTAAGGGGGAGCAAAGACAAGGGTATAAGATTTGAGTTTGACTGTTGCTACAAGGATGAAGATAGAGCTAAAGTGTGGCTGTCTGCTGCTCCTGGCACTGCTAATACCAGTGACAGTGATTCCACTGTACATCTACACGTCCACAAACACTCCAACACGCGGCAGTAGACTCCACGGCAGAGGTATAACCAGCTCCAACGATGGCAACTGCAGGGAGCTAGAACTGCAGCTGGAGTATCTACAGACTCTCATGAAGGCAGAGGAGCAGCAGCACGCAGGTGCAATGGAGAGACTGAGGGCACAGGGAATAGAGACAAAACGGAAACTAGACATTCAGAGAGAGTTAGTGACAGAGTTAGAGCGAAGAAATCAGCAGCTCATCGACAAGCTACAACATTTGGAGTCGGGTGGGCCGAGGCACCGAGAAGACGATTATCGCTTAGCTCCTGATATTAGCCCCTATAAAGTCCGCACGCTCAACATTCAACAGAGGTCAGAGTTTGAAGTAATACCCTACACGTCATTCAGTAAAGACAAGCTATACTCTCTAGAGATGGGGATGGTGAACAAGCCGGAGGCAAAAGCCATTGGTGACCGTGAAAAAGAAATGGACGAAGTAATGGAAAAAGCTCTGGAAGTTTTGAACGACGACGACGAAAAACAGCAGTACACTTTCCACGATCTTCTTGAGGGATACATGAGAATCGAACGTACAGTTGGGACAGAGTACGACATGTATTTTAGAGTGAAGGACAAGAAACACGTCTTTCAACAGGTGCAACTTTTTCGTCCTTTTGCTCCGATGCAAAAGGTTCAAATGCAGACATTTGATCGTCAGGAAGAATGGATAAATCTGATTGTCCCCCTGTCTGGTCGAATTGACCAGTTTAAGATCTTCATGGACATGTTTGCTGAAACCTGCATCCAAAAGGACCAACGTGTTTTATCACGCTCGTCTATTTTGGTAAGGAAGGTCGAGAAGAGGTGAAGGATATCCTCGAGAAGGTCGCCGCAAAACACCACTATTCGCACTACAAGTTTATCGCAAAAGACGAGGAGTTTTCTCGCGGAGTCGGTCTTTTAGCCGGAGCGCAGGTGTGGGACCAGGGCAACGTCTTGCTCTTTTTCTGCGACGTGGACATCGTTTTCAAGCCCGATTTCCTCGATCGTTGTCGACTCAACGCGGCCCCGAGTTCGAGACTCTTCTACCCCATAGTGTTCAGTCTATACAACCCATCGGTCGTGTACAGCGACCAACCCTCGGTTCCTGGCTGGAAAGACCAACTAGTCATGAACAAACAATCCGGGTTCTGGAGGACTTTTGGTTTCGGCATGACCTGCATGTATCGCTCCGACTTCCTCTCCATGAGAGGTTTCGACACCAAGATCCAGGGATGGGGGTTCGAGGACGTCAAACTATACAGAAAGTTCATTCGCAGCAGTCTGGAGGTCGTACGTGCGCCGGACCAGGGGATATTTCACCTGTGGCACGAGAAGACGTGTGATCCTCTGTTGCCTCCGGCACAGTACCGCATGTGTCTCGGTAGCAAGGCAATGAGTGAGGCGTCCCACGAGAACCTGGGGAGACTCGCATTCAAGGAGCTCATTCTGGAGAACGAAAAACTACACAATCAGTTTGACAATATTTAGGCTATATACCAGTTTGACAATCTAAAAAAACGTGAATTGCAGCTTTAAAAGCTAGCTATATATAATACACATGTTGTAAGAACTTAGAGTAGGGTCTGCAGAGGTTCTACTAATTCACACTGTTCAAAAAATGGAGTTAGTATTATTTGTACACGTGATATAAATTTGTGTCAAGAGAATTATCAATACAAGTGATTCAAATAAAACAGCATTCATTACTAGTCACACTGTCAACATAGAGCAGGTTGTAACCAAAGAAGCAGAAAATGAAAAGCACTAAAGTGCAAACTCTCGGCACACTAGTATAGCACCACCACAATTGATGGTCTTGACCATGCATCAAAAAGAACAGCATGTTATGCACCATTTCCATTCAATAGGTTGAAAAAAATGGCCAGCCCCATTTCTGTTTGAGGCCCAAAAAATATATAAGGAGAAAAATTGCCAACCTTTCATCTCTCTATTAATTTTCGTATTACCTGTGGATTGTTTAGTGCAAAAAAAAACCTAAGGTTGAAAAAAACCAAAAAAACGGCCAGCCCTTCATCTCTCCAGACAGACGTCTACGGACGTAGTGCAATGCCGAACTGTACGCTGCCCTTTGAGAAACATGGTTCAGTGGTAGATATGTGGGTAAGGGGAGGAACCAGAGCTGTTCCCAGCCAATGCTCTGGACCACCTGACACTTTAGTGCGGATCGAGGATTCGAACCCGGCACCTATGGTGTCAGTCCCCACGACTCTAACCACCTAGCCACTCGGGCTGGCCTGGAGAGGTGATGAAAAAACGTTCCACTTATACCACACTCCTATTACATCATTGTAAAAAAGGCGCACAACCCCCGGGATCGAACCAGGACCTCACGATCAAGAGAGGGGGTGCTTATCCATCAGACCACCACCATTACTTGAATGGGAACAGTGTAAAAGTGCAAACCCTAGGCGAAGTAGCTCGCAGAGAGTCTGACACGGGCTAGCTACAGTAGTAGATAGCACGCGAGAGTCGATACACGCCATTCGTTGTGACTTCTTGTGCCTTCAAGATAGACAGAGCAAGCGGACCGGACCCGGTCGATGTAGGTGTGCCTGTACTAAATATAGGCGCATGCGCATTATCCCGCCAGCGATAAAATGGCGACTACCGGCAGCATTAGCCATACAATGCTGGAAGTGCTCTAGCTCTGCAACGGACCATTTTCAGAGAAAACCCCACATACTTTTCTGACCCTCGTCGCCCGTTGGGTAGATGGTATCGTTTCTGGGACGAACAGACACCCTAGAAGTGAGATTGAGAGTAACACACACAGACAGACAAACCCCCAGCTACAGTACCCTCGCTGCGCATGCGCGCCGAGGGTAACAAGAAATTCGAATGAAGTGATAGAAAATAGGTATTACAGTTACAGTTTCACTTGTGAATGTGAGAGAGAGAGAGAGAGAGAGAGAGAGAGAGAAAGCAGTATAGTGTAGTTCTTGCTATGATCAGAGGTGGAAAATTTACGGAGAGAGTAAGATTCTATGACTATATAGCTGCCTCAGTCTCTGCCACCAGAGGTGGGTGACGTTCCTCTGAGAATGGCCTGAGCCTCTTCCTCGGTCACCTGGCCCCACGTCCCTCCGATACAGAACCCAACCTCTCTCTTCTGCCGCTCCTCTTCCTTCTTTGCCTCCAGGTCGGCCCAGCGAACCTGCAGACGTGCACGTAAAACTTAAAAAAATGCAACGCAATTTTGGCGAGCAGTTCAGTTTTCACTTACGAACATATTTAGAATCACATAAAGTATTATGGTATGTGCAGTGCCCAAAAACCCAAACCTTTCTGCCTCGTCCATTGAAATTAGAATGTTTGTCACTCAATTTTGCAAACTCTGAGGCGCTTTTTGCAAAATTCACGGCTTTGTGTGTAGAGACAGGAAAACTATTATTCATAAGATCTTTCAGTAGATGTCTAAGGCAGTGTTTCCCGCAGCATTATAACTACCGGGCACTCCGCCCGGATTGAAAAATCCCGAAAATGGGCATGTACAATTATTATTGCACATGCAACTAGCACGGTTACACAACTGCTTATAGAGTAGCACTTGAAAGGCTTTAGACCAATAGGGGATTTCCCAACAGGAAGTGCTTTGAACCATGAGTAGCAAGTACTGTTCGGCTCTGAAAGCTGAGGTAATTAATAATTCATAAGCACCTTGTTTTAACGGCACGGAGTGACAGGGCAATGCGCCATAATAATTATTGTGAACCTAGCCTTACCCTTTTCTTTTTCTTCCCAGTTGCAATCTTCTTGTCTCGTCTGCGGAGGTACTCCAGTAAACTCAGTTCCTCCTCTTCCTCATTGTCGTCCTCTTGTTCCGATTGCAGCCGCTTCCTCTTGCGAAATGTGCCCACGGCGTCCAGTCTGTCTGTAGTGTGAGGACGGAGGGAGAGACAAGGGAGGGAAGGAAGAGAATAGAAATGGAAGGAGTAATCTGAAGCATATATATACAGTATGGTATATATTAGATCCACATTAAGCACAGTTGCAGAAAAGTGTCTATAAGTTATAATAATTATACACAGAAGTGCACACACAAACATTTACAACTGCAAAAATTCTAAGCATGCGAAGTTGTGCTGTGCATGCTGGCCTTAGTCAGTGTGAATGTAAGGACTACAGTGAAAGAGAAAGGGGGTGTGTCTGCATCTACATTATAGACCAACCTAGCCTCTCATCCGAGGCATCTTCCCAGCGGCTTTTGACTACTCCGTCTGGATTCTGATTGGTCAATTGCAACGATGGTTGCTATAGACAATGCTTACCATCACAAGTCACATTCCAACTCCAACAAAGCCAGAGTGCAAAGTTCGCACTCTGGCGCTTTATGTACCTTACTGTACATTATACTGTATTGTACACATTACATACAAATACTATATAATTATACATAGCACAAAGTGTGTATGCACATGTACGCAGCTAGTGCCTTCTTCAAAGCTAGAATACAGTTATGTGAGTGATCTAGCTACAGATGCAAGTACAGTATATCATTCAGTATCATTTGCAAGCTTTTATGCAACAGGACATGAAGTGGCACTTCCATTTTGTGTACATACATACTGACTACGATTTATGTGACAGCATCAGCATTCTTCAGTTGGCTCGCTTCAGTATAGTACAAGTAATATCAGCATGCCTGAACAGGACATATTATGTCGTACAGATGTACAGGCCAAACCTGTGACTCAATGTTTGCCTCCACTTCTTCCTCTCCCTCACTTTCCGAACCAGCACACTCCATTTCAACCTTCCAGAGAGAGAGAGAGAGAGAGAGAGAGAGATTTTTAACGGGAGTCAAAAAACTCAAACTTAAAAAAGTTTTAGGCGCCATATTTGTGTGGGGCATTGAGGAACACGCATTCGAACGCTTAAAATGTACAGGTTTTGATATTGGTAGTCTCCTGAATCAGAGTCTTATATATAATCTATGTGACTGCACTGGTCATCAGGGGAGTTCCCCATTGTTCACCATGCATTACATGTTTCGGCCTCTTTATAGGTGCACCCATGACAGCACCATGGACTCACTTCTCTGGCTATAACACGATGCTTCAGT
>CASHTH010001689.1:0-18213 GCA_030341885.1 Geodia barretti
TTTTTTTATTTTATCTAATGCATAACCGATTGTTAGTTGAATTTGTCACTGGGACCATAAGTCTATGGAATTTTCCTGATAAATTACACCCCTGAAGCCCCTAATTATCACCACAGCAACTGTTTCAAGTGAGCTTCATTCCCCTTACTTATAAAATTACTGCAACCATAAATTTGCACAAACATTGCTAAGAAAGTAACTCTATCCCTCTAGTCTCTAGAGTATAGTTTTCACATAATGTTCTGGTGGTTGGCATTCACTTAAAAGGAGTCAGAGGCAAAGGGTATAAAAGTTGCAGATCCTACAGTCAGATCACATCAACTCAGGAGCAAGTGGCCTTTGAAGATGAATATCGGCAAGCTGCTGATTCTGATTCCTTCAATCCTCATTTCAACCAATGCTCATCCATTTCGAGAGCATCAAACTGCCAATACGGCGGTTATGAAGCCTTATTCGTGCACAAGCATGGTTGAAGTTGATCATAACGGTGTGATGAAACAATTATATGGTTGCAAAAGCAGTGAGTTGAAAAACATTTTTACTCAATAATCAGCCATCTTTTGATCTCGATATTCTTTTTTTAAGTGTCAGACCAATTTTGCATTGGTGGTGATATGCCGACATTTACCTGCGGTAATAGTTACACCAACTGTGACGGTATCTACTGGTATGACAGTTTCTACACGTGGGTAGCTTTCATCTGTGACCGTAAGTATTCTAATCTACACAGTAGTCACATAATTTGGCCATTTTGTGTGACCCATGACATAATGTGGAGGGTGATTGATAGTGCATGATGTCTATAAAGCATGTGCATCAAGTGGGCTTCTTTTAACTTCAATGACTCCAGTTTTATACCCTCTTCTAGCTACACTCAGTAGTACTCGTGATGTCTTTCAATACAGTTCCCGGTGTTAATGTTCCCTGCTACCGAGCAGAGGGTGTTGCTACCTCCTAGCTGTCAGCATGTACAACTGGAAGGTAAGTATTTCTGAACTATGTACACAGGATTTTGTATTTATAGAGCACATGCATTTAATAATTATTATTATTAATATGCAGCACGTTCTCAAGAAAGAGACTGCTTTTGCATCAGTGATCACAATGGTGACAAAGTTTGTGTACCAGAGGGATGTGATTCACCTCAACGAAAATTAGCACAGGTACAGTTAATTTTTACTAGCTACTACTTACACAAACTCCTTCGCCATCATGATTAAACCTATCACAGTACCAAGAGTTGACGGCTAGTGACATGGTAGTCGATGATACACAATGCATCTGCCTGGTGAAAGGTGACAGTGGACGTAAAGTTTGTCAACCGGCAAACTGCAATCATGGCCGCACGCCACCTGAGGTGTGATAATAATTATCTCCTTACTATAAGAAAGATGTTTAGTCAGATATAAATGAATACACACTACATTATTAAGGGGCTTTGCCATTTAATATGAACATCATTGGGTGGGTGGAAGCCAGTTGTACTTAATAGGGACTTACTATAATGATTATCTTCCACTGTGTGGGGTTATTGTACATTTCCCTTCCTAGATTCAGGAGAAATTTGCTCGTGTACTTGAAGATGACACTGATTGCATGTGTATTAAGAATGAAAATGGACAAACAATGTGCCAGCCTCCTAACTGCTATGCTGGTGACACTTCAGCCAGGGTAATCCTATTTCTATAGCTATCCACAGGTTAAGTGACTGTGTATTAAACCACATAAAATGTCTGTAAATGTAGAATCAGATGTCGTAGCCATGGTTTATACAGTTTTGGGACCTGGCAATAAGTGGTATATAGAGCCACTTGACTAACATTCCTTGAACTGGGTGGTATTTTACATTCCCCTGCAGAATGAAGACAACTTTGCTCGTATACTTGAGGATGACACTGATTGCATGTGTATTAGGAATGAAAATGGACAAACAACGTGCCAGCCTCCTAACTGCCATGCTGGTTACACTTCAGCCAGGGTAATCCTATTTCTATAGCTATCCACAGGGCTGTGTATAAAAATTGTCTGTAAGTGTATCAGATTTTGTAGCCAATGTACAGTTTTGGGATCTGCCAATAAAGTGGTTAGAGCCACTTGACTAATGACATGAAACATTCTTTGAACTGGGTGGTATTTTACATTCCCCTGCAGAATGAAGACAACTTGGCTCGTACACTAGAGGATGACACTGACTGTGTCTGTATGAAACAAGGTGATGGACCCAAAGTCTGCCAGCCTCCCAACTGTGATGCCGGTCGACCTGCTCAGTTCTGAACACCACAAAAAACTCCTATGACAGTGCTAGCATAGAAGTGTAGAATAGTATGTAGAGTATATAGGACTGTGTACAATGTTACGATAGTACAGCTAAATGATGCATATCAAAATGAAGTGAGATTATACTTGAAGGATGGTGCAAAATTAGCTACAGACATCGCAATAGTAGAAGAGAGTTGATGCAGTTGAAAACATAATTCTCGCGTCACGGTAAACATACACCGGAACAAAATTACGCCTTACAAAACAAAAATACGAGTTGAACTGCGGTAACTATGAACATACACGTAGCCGTCCGTGTCAATAGTCAACCGACCAGGCTCTTCAACATAAGGCACCCCATCATCGAGATCTGTGTCTTGAGCTTCACTGGTGACATGACCGACACATTCACCACAGACAGTAAACACATACACACCATTGCTAGCGTCACTAGCAACGATACGACAGCTGGGATCAAAAATTATTCCACGGAAATAGAAATTTGGGGAAGACAAGGCAAACTCTAGTTGGCGGATAAGAGCCCCATTTGGAGCACACTCGTACACGTAAATTCCGTAGCCCGTCACGTACAGGCCATCAGGACCTTGCGCAATATCAGTAGGCATGTCACATTCCTTCACATCAATACTCCCCACAGCCTTGCAGTGTGTATCAAATATCCTCACTAGTTTCTTACGGCCATCGAGAATGTAAATTTCATCATCGATAATTATCATTGCGACTTCAAATGGTGGAAAATCTTCAAAGAGGCTGTGTTCACAATGTAATAGCTGTCCCTCTGGGCCAAACTTGAAGAGGCAGTTTACACTGACTCCTGAATCGGCCACAAATATTGATCCATCGGAAGATTGTGCAATTGCATGAGGATCTTGGAATTTGTCACACTGAATGACTCCCACTTTCCCTCCGTCTCGTTCCACTATAGTTACCCGCTTTTTCTGGTTAGCCCCTGATAAACTGATTCCAGTTTCAATAACCATTAGCTGCTGTTTGTTGTTGAAGGCCATTCCCCAGATTTTATAGAGGCCACCAATGAGACGAGATCCACTTTTTCCCAGTTGAGAGGGAGGTAATTTGACAAAGACTCGGAAGGGGCTCCCCGCAATTTCTTTGTCCTTCACTTTCACTATGAGATCATGCCGACCTCTGACCTGAGGAGTGACGGAGATGCTGAAGATCCCTACACCATTCCCGACCACCTCTCCCTCTAGTGATGATGATGGATCCGTCACACATTTCAGACTGACAGAGACGTCTTCCAGGGAGGCTGTGGGGGCAGCCAGACTCACTTCCACTGGGGAACCACATTCAACAGACTCCACTGTCGCTACCAGTTCTGGTGCGGACCTAGCCGCTGGAAGCTCAGACGCTTTTTCAGACATGATCCTGGCGAGTGGGCGGGGCCGAGCCGCGCATGCGCGCGTGTATGGACTTTGTTACGCATGCGCAATATTGCTCAGTTTCTGTTGGAAGTGTCTCTAGAGACGTAGGGAACTCCTTTGTCTTGTAAAGAGTCAATGACGTCTTGAGGAAGGTCGCCACTCACTGACATCGCATAGCAACCTGGTACATATCGATCTGAGGAAAGGCAGAAGGGAGTAAAGAGGGAGGAGGGCGAGAGGGGATAGACTAAATATAATTTAGAGGACATGGTTGTTTCATCTCACCAATTCTCTGCCATTTGCTGACCCAACTCTCTTGTGGAATCATCACTGAAATAACGCTGTGAGCAAAGGAAAATTGCGTGAAAATTGACACGCCATGTGCTAATACCCATCGAAGTTGGAGCTGGTGCAGTCCTGGATCATTTCTCTGTTTCCCTTCATCTTGAGGAACCGCTCGCAGTTGTCACAGCCGTTGTAGTAGAACTGATCCTGCGACTGTCAGTTTAGAGGTTACAGACTTTATTCATGCGCCGGGTTACACATGGGGAAGGGCTCCAACTTACTTTTACCATGGAGCAGAGCTTGCACGCCCTCAGACCACGAAGGTCTTTCGGCACCGACTCCATCGACATCTTCCCGGCCTTCGATCTTGTGCAATATTTCTTACTCCCTTTCGCTAAATTTTGCGAGTCGAGAATCGCGCCCCCTCCAGCCGGCTAATTAGCGCGCAACGTTGCATTGCATTCCTGAGTTGTAATTATCCAAGTCTAGAGCTACGGAAAGACGAACGTGTGTGTGGGGAGGGACGAATTTGCAGTCGTGTCAATCACTGAGTTTTAGTCTAGAGTGAGTAAACAACTAGCTATGAGAAACTCGTGTCTCCATCGAGGATCGTGAAAAAGGAGATAGAGAACAACTTGCAAGGTATGTGATAGAGAATCTGTCGTACACGTTACTGTGCTCGACCACTAGGCCTGCAGCGTAGAGGTTTTAGTTTACACGACCTTAGTAACCTTCTTTGTCCGCACACGTGCACCCGTCTGCACTTGGATTTGCAGGTGCTGCGTGCAACGTGCCTTTTCGTCTATTGTTTGTGGTAGGATGGGTGCTCGTCACAGCTCTAGATGCCAAGTAGCTTGCTTAGCCAGAGATTCATCTTCTTTTCATAGATATGTGCAAATGGAAGTAGCGCACCTGCAGTAAAAGTGTGGCAGAGATTCAAGTTTGTCATGTTGAGATTTTTCCTATCACACACCCTTTTGGACGCTAGCAAATCGGGGTTTTCGATAATAGGCAAATATTGATAGCTTACTCTCTCTGGTCATTGGCAGCAGTGTGAGATAATACTGATATGGGCATAGTCTCGGCAGCATGCAGTAAAGGGCTAGATGTACATATGCCAATGAGAGGGAGTTGTCTCTACTGCTGTCATGTGGATACAGCTCACTGACTGTGTTATGAACAAACACCCACTGAGCCACCGCAATCCAAAGGCATGGCTATAAGAGCACAGCAGTAAACTGCTGCCAATGTAGTAAAGGAGAGGTGATAAGTATCCCACACAACAAGTTTCACTTCCTTGTTTATTAAAGTTCAGGATGCTGTATAATGCAGTGCAAAATATATTGAGGAATAGCTTCTTTTATGTAGCTTGTGATAAGCTTGTGAAAGCTGTTGAACAGGATGTGTCATCAGCATACAGTCTACTGAGTATTAATTTTTCTATGATTGTGTGTGTGGTAAGTACTGTTAGGCCTTGATTGGTCTGCCTGTCATCTTGTACAAGATAGTGCTACACGTTTAGCAGGGTCAGTGTGTAGGGCGAAACGACATACAGGTCATGCACGAGTGTGTGAGTGTGCAGCTGTTTTGTGTTGTAGTTTGCGTCTGTGCTGGGAAGGTGACGTGATTCTGTGTGAGACTAGCTACAGATGTACCTGTACACCTCCTGTTATTGGTGGACTACATTGCCTGCCAGTCAGTGAGGAGCCAGACACTCCCTTTCATCTGTGGTTGAAAAACAGCACCACCTGGTGCTACTTACAGCTACCATTACTATACTTCGTCTTGTAATTTTTCACTTTATATCAGAAGTGTTTAAATAATTTTACCTGTATATAAATGTGTTGAAAGGCACATTTTTATGCAGCTGTCAGTGGCAGAGTTTCTGGGGAAGTTTTTGTTGGTTAAGCACAATAGGACACAAGTCTGCCATCAAAATCTCAAAGCCTTTTTCATCTCCCAAACTATAGCTAGTGTGGGGTAGTGAGGGTTCTTTTGAAGTGGTGGTACAGAGAGGGAAGCAGCTGGTGATCTCTGCACCACGTCATGTCACTGAGTCACATGGTCTGAGCCACTGTCCAACTCTGTATGTTTGAACCCTCTCTCTCTGAACACCTCTGAAAGGAGGAAACCCCTGCATAGGACATTCCTTCTTTCCCCAAGAACAGTTTCTTGTCTATATCTTAACCAATTAGGACACCTCACTAATGTGGGTGGTTTCTTCCGTCCTTCCATCGGTTCCTGGATTACAGGGGTTTCCCTGTAGTCAGATATGTAGTACAATATTATACATAATATTAGGTACGTATTATGACAACTGACTGAACATGAGGTATTGTCACTGCTGATGGGCTGGGTGCCATGTTCAGTGACCCCTGACTGGCAGAAAAAGAGCTGTCCTGGGTGTAGTTGACTTGCTTGCCTTGCCTTGCCTTTCTACCTCGTTACCAAGCTGTTGAGACATACACAGCTAGTGCACTCAGTCCACTTGGCATAGCAAACACACAGTCTTACATCTTAGCTATCAAAAGGCCACTCTCTCCTTTGGAACAGAGAGCCAGGCATGTTAGTTAATGACTGTAGCCCCTGGTAGTATGTCACTAAGTACACTAGTTTGTTCAATCCAATCCCACCAAGTGGGATGGTTCCCTGCGGTCCAAATGTCCCCTCTATTAAAGCAGTATAGTTGTACTGTGGTTGCATTGTCCAGTCCCACACAAAACTACCATCTTAATACTCCCTCTCACAATAACTCCCCCTCTTTCTTGCCTTGTATACAGTATAATACTCCCCTGGTCCCTCTATAAACGTTTCCTCATTTCTCTTAAAAACTCCCCCTCTTTCTCCTTAAAGACTCCTTATATCTACAGTACTGTATACAGTATGGTAGCTACAGTACTGTATACATATGGTAGCTACAGTACTGTATACAGTATGGTAGCTACAGTACTGTATACAGTATGGTAGCTACAGTACTGTATACAGTATGGTAGCTACAGTACTGTATACAGTATGGTAGCTACAGTACTGTATACAGTATGGTAGCTACAGAGAACTGTGCACTCCCCCACACAACTAATGTCCTACTTGGGGGCTCCTTAAAGTAATGTGTCAGTATATAAGGGCTAATATTTAAAAATGCTACTAAAGATAGAACAAAACAAGAGGAATGACAGCAAAGGTGCTAGTGCAGTCCTGGATCATTCTGTTTCCCTCATCTTGAGGAACTTTCTCTCATGTTTTTTGTCTAGTCCAATCCCGTAAACAGCTGGCAATTGCTTGCTCCTGTTCCCTGCCAAGAATATCACTGCTTACGTAATAGTGACCCTAAACAAGCGTATGCCAACTGTGTTGTTACAGTCCCACGCAACCTATAAACTCCTTATACCCTTTAGTCTCCTACCAATTTCCCTATAAACTCCTACACATAGCACTGATGTGGTATAGCTGACAAAGGACATTTTTCACCCACTCAACATTCTTCTGTCAATGAGCTATACGTAAGTACATTATTGCATGTTCAGTTGGGGAGGCAAGTGCCACGAGTGTGCCATCTGAAGATAGCTGGATGCTACCTATAGAGAATATTTCCCCCAATCACCTTCCTTTTAAATGTGGCAGTATATAAGGACTTGAAAATGTCGGGCTAAAAAACGGAGGTCTAACTGCATTATTTCATTTGGCCCTGTTGTTCTTTCAGCCGGATTCTATCTTCCATTGCCACAGTAAAACCCTTGTTTTATGGAAAACCACTTTTGTTGTAGGCCTCTTAGTTTCTTTCCTCTTGTACTCTCTCTCTTGTGGTTGGCCATCTTTTGGCAGAGTGTGGCCTGGCAGCTAGTGGTAACCTTGGCAACCTTTCATGTCCCTTTGCTCAAGTTTCAAAGACATTTTCACATCTTTCTAGCTCTGTGAAGTGAGCCACTGCCTGCCTACTGCTCTCTCAAATGTAACTCCACAGGAAGCTGTAGATTATAGAAAGCTAAACACTTTAACTTTGTGATGTACTTTTACTACTTGTGTATGTAGGTATACTAGCAGAAGAGGTTAGCTCCCTTTTGGGAGATTGTATAGAAGAATGGAGGAACCGATGGCAGGGAAATATACTGGTGCTTCACCCCTGATATGAGCTGCTATGGACATGTACTAGCTTTATACATGTCTCTCTGTTGGTAGCGAGGTAGAAAGGCAAGGCAAGGCAAGCAAGTCAACTACATCCAGGACAGCTCTTTCTTTAGAAGAAGAGCTGCCCTGGGTGGGATTCGAACCCACATCACTCTGTCATAGTCTGTCATAAGTATAATGTACAGTATGAAGGGGTTGGCATGGTTCCTATCATCCTAGATGTGTGGGAATATGATAGGGAGTTGTAAGGAAGGTTTAGCCAATAGGTAAGTTAGCATATGCTTTGAACAACTTAGTAGCTTTCTGGGAAAGCAGTGATAGGTATGTACTATGGGGAGGGAAGAATTTACATTGGGGAAGGAAGGAACGTGGGGATGTGAGAGTGTATGACGTGGTGGCTATGTGGGGGAGACCATAAATAAAGCCACACTTGCACACAACACACAGTAAAGGATACTGCTGTACATTTACTAGCACCGTAGTCCCCCATACTGCTGTACATTTACTAGCACCCTTAGTCCCCCATACTGCTGTACATTTACTAGCACCCTTAGTCCCCCATACTGCTGTACATTTACTAGCATCCTTAGTCCCCCATACTGCTGTACATTTACTAGCATCCTTAGTCCCCCATACTGCTGTACATTTACTAGCATCCTTAGTCCCCCATACTGCTGTACATTTACTAGCACCCTTAGTCCCCCATACTGCTGTACATTTACTAGCATCCTTAGTCCCCCATACTGCTGTACATTTACTAGCACCCTTAGTCCCCCATACTGCTGTACATATACTAGCACCCTTAGTCCCTGTACATTTACTAGCACCCTTAGTCCCCCATACTGCTGTACATTTACTAGCATCCTTAGTCCCCCATACTGCTGTACATTTACTAGCATCCTTAGTCCCCCATACTGCTGTACATTTACTAGCATCCTTAGTCCCCCATACTGCTGTACATTTACTAGCATCCTTAGTCCCCCATACTGCTGTACATTTACTAGCATCCTTAGTCCCCCATACTGCTGTACATTTACTAGCATCCTTAGTCCCCCATACTGCTGTACATTTACTAGCATCCTTAGTCCCCCATACTGCTGTACATTTACTAGCATCCTTAGTCCCCCATACTGCTGTACATTTACTAGCACTGTACATTTACTAGCACCCTTACTGCTGTACATTTACTAGCATAGAATTACAATGTTCACAAGTGTTTTGTAACTGCCAACCTGCGGAAATATAGCACTTTTAACAGTCCAAGGTCACTTTTTGCTTGTGCCATATCTATTGCCATTCCTCTTATCCCACCCTCTGTTCTCCAGATACCCAGCAATCTGTCGAGGTATTTCACTCCTGGTGTGCGGCGACTAATTCCAAACATCTCACCACTCACCTCACCCCTACACCTGCTGTATACCTACCTACTGTTGACCCACACGTACATCCCTCTATCAAAGACAGATAGAAGGACAGTAAGGGCCCTGCCTGCTGTGCGGAAGGACAGAACAAGCAACACATTAGATTGTCTTCCTCCTTCCCACTGTCTTTGTTGACCTTCCGTCCTAATAGCTTTTCTTGGAGGCTGGGCGCTCCCCACTGCCCACCAATCAGATAGCTGCATGCCTTATAAGATAGCGGCATTGCTTTGTTCGTATCGCTCTGTTGGCTAACACTCCCATTCATAGCGACAACCGGCGGATAACTTCACTCCGTGCGACACATGTACAGCAACCTTCTCACTTGAACTAAGACCTCTATTGGCTAGTATTTGTGGTATTTTCGAGTGATGACGAGCTCAAGTACTGATTCTGGTGTGTCACCCCCGCCAACCCTGGACGATGATCTCGTTAAACCGCTCTCAGAACTCGTAAAACGGGCTAAACCTGGCAGTCACTCGCCGTCGTCGAGAAACAAGTCCCCTGCCCCTCTAATTATTGCCGTCTATCGCTGTGGAGACCCGTACCACAAGCGGCGGGTGAAGGTCCCAGCCCACATAACATGGAGCCAGTTTCTTAGTCTTCTGTCCAGTCGACTCGACGTCCCCAGGGATTGCGAAATATCGACCTACGACGAGAATGGAATTGAAATCGTCTCTGTCGAAGATTTGGTTCCGAATGATGTCCTTGTTGTGAAGGAGCGACAGCCGGTGAGCGATTACCCCAGATCGCCGGGGTTTTATCCCCTCCACAAGGAGTAAACAACCCGATCAGGATAGAGTTCAGAGCGGGTCGTTGCTACGACAACACAAAGAGGCCCCTCCACCCCAGCAGACGACTTCACGTTCCGTTTCCGTAGTATCCAGTCGGCACGCCCAGACTCCGCCCATGGGAACGCCTCAATTGACTCACTTTATCAAAGCCAATCAGTTTGGGTACTATTTCCTGGCGGAAGTGGAGGCGGGGAGGGTGGGAGGGGGGAGGGAGGGAGGAGGGAGAGGAGGGAGGGAGTGTGGGGAGAAGGAGAGTTCACTGTGTAGTCAAAGTCCCGTCTTGTGACAAATCATCAGGTATTGGAAGTTTGTGCCATTATGTATGTGTTTAGCGCATTTATGGAAACCACACCCACCCTAATCCCCTTTCCTCAAGAGTTTGAATGTGTTTACCCAAATAAACGAAAATACAAGTCACCCAACACAACCCCTTACCACCCCTCTTTCTTCAATATTTCAAGAGTATAGTTTTAGCCCCTTTAGCTAAAGTGAAAAAGCCTGCTTCGATAATAATTCTATTTTGAACTGCTTACACGAGTCATTGCTTCGAGTGTCTTAGCACAATATGTCTCAATGCCCCGGCGTGCCTTGCTGCTCTGCCGCGTCGCGAGGATAGAATTCATTTCTTTCTTCGCGGCACCACGCAACGCGGGACAGTGCAACGGGGCAATGCGACATAATTATTGTGAACCCAGTCTTACCCGGGAGAGGTCTAGGATTAGTGGGTTTTGTTATGCACTTGCCTTCCTGTGGGGGGCAGGTGTCCTTTTGCGTTGCCTGACAAAGAAAAATGGAGACAAAGGGCCAATTAGTTCAGAGTAAGTATAGAAGTGTGCACCTACAACTGTTACAAACTAGATTCCGTGATGCTATATTTCACAAACTTGTTTGCAACTCATGTATCCGGCCGACGTTTCATTTCTCTCAGAACGTGTAAACCTACGTAATTCGTGAAATTCGCGGCATTTCTCACAATATATACTACAAGGATGCTATAATAATACTCTATTAGCAATCAATTTATCATGTTACACCTCTGCTTCGTAAAGAATGTGCTTAATTTTGCCACTCAGTTACAAGCATAATGCAGACTAGCTGATTGTCCATAATTACTATTTACTTATTTTTCCTATGTTGTATATAAGTGGTATGGTCATTAAGACAATTTACAGTTCTCCATTTAAAGGTAATTCCGCCATGAATATACTCTCAGTTTGAACCTTTTCCTTAGTGCTATATACGGTCATTGCCACATACAACAACATTCTGAGTGCTGTGTTTAAACTACGTATGTACCACGAATAAGAGTAGCATCTTCTGCGGTGTTGAAATTCATCGTGCTTGCTATGCACAACATTCAATGTCAGCACATAATACCATACGTAGGTACCTGTCATTGCTGCTGTAAGCAGGGCCGTGTGGGTATTATACCAGGCATGCATATGTATATATACTGTACCTATTATACCTACATACATATTACCCTCGCATGATTTGTAGCTAACACTTCGAGTGTCATGCGCGCACACACAATACTCTGTCCATGAATGGCGCCGTGCACACTGCCAATGAATGTAACAGTTGCGTGTGAAACTGTTTCCAAATGACGTGTTGTACGTGGTGATTATAAATTCATAATCCCCAGTCGGTATCTGTAATATGTACAACATGAATAGAGCGTTGTGGGAAGGTATTCCTTGCATGGTCGTATTTTGACTAGGGTCTTTGCTGTTCACTAATCATGTTGATATACATCAGCAACTAGGCTGTATACGTAATTATATCGCCTATACATCAGCTAGGCTTATGTATTAACACACATACACAGTACTTTATAGGATATATATTGGCTAATACTTTTTATATGCACCTGGATACACACAATACACTATGTTGATTGGTGTAAATATATTTATGTTCACTTTGGCTTTGATCTGAAAGGAATACTTGTAGATTTCGTGTTCGTAGACGTGTGGCATCAATTGAACTACATTGATATGGACAGGTGTGACGGGATTGGAACAAATTTCCCAATAATGAATCATACACAACCTCTGAATTGGTATATGCCTCGAAATAGGTGTAGAGAGTGAATAGAGTACAGGCAGAACAGGGCCGAGTTGGTATTGCTCTAAATTATTGGAGACATTTTAGAGTTTCTAGTTTCTACAAGCAAACGGAAACTAGTTGTACACAAGTAAGCTGTACTTAGCAACGTCGACTTGTCTGCAAGCTGTCTGTCCTCACACTTGTGCAATGACTACACTAGGGCTGGGGCTAGGGCTAAAGTCAGTGGTTGGAGTTTTGCGGGTATTACCATATTTGGGCACTATCAGACTGCCACAAAGAATGATGATGAAACATGTGCTAACCTGCAGCTTCAAAGACTCCGGCCGGCATATGTCAGTCCATTTGTGGTGCCTTTCATCCTAACATGTCCATACAAGATGCATCTTCTTCCTTTCATCAATATTTACAATACATAATATACCACATCTGTAGTGGTCTCATTTCCAATGACATCATACATTTCCAAACCCACATTTACCGTGCTTATATCGCCAATGACCTCCTACATTTCCGTACCCACACTTACGTATAAAATCTCTACATTTCCAATGATAGCACAATGTGTATTACAATGACTTGTGTGCATACAATTCGCCATGCTGGTACTTTTATCTCCATTAGCCTTCGTTAGGACACCTCACTCCCACACTTACTCTCTCTTTACTCCCCCTATCACACGTATATATATACGGAGCTAGTGCTCTTATTCCATCGTTCTCTCTCTGGAACAACTCACACATGCAATTTTCGACCATTTTCTCTACTTCTTTTCCTCTGTACATGTATGTACTCTTGGCTCTCCTTTTAGACTGTGGTCTATGGTTCTAGTGCTACAGCTGCGTTAGTTTTTCTTTTCTTCTCCTCTCTCTCTTTACCTGTTCTTTCCCTTCTTTGCCCCCCTCCCTCCTTTCCACAGACATCTCCAGGATATTTGAAGTTGAATCCTCTCTCCTCAAGAAGGTCTCGGGCCACCGTTCCATAGTCCCTCCACCCACCATCCACATCCTCAACTTTGCAAACCATTTCCTTCAACTGTTCTTCTCCCATCTTCCTGAACACCAGCAACCTCCACTGACAGAACTGTTCTTTAGTGGGACGTGCAGCGAGGCGTACATATTCCCTCTCTTCGGTGTTACTATGGCCACTAAGATAAAGGTGAGCGTAAATATACCCTTCTCTTTGGTGTTACTATGGCCACTATCTAAGATAAAGGTGAGCGTAAAACAGAGTATGAATGTTGGTTGACCAAGTGGCCCACCCTTTTGTTGCCTTCTCTCCCTCCCCTTCAACTTGTCGACTCATGTTTACACTTGTTCATCCACGTGTGTGTGCCCCCCCTCTCCCTTTTTCTTTCTCTCCCTCCCCTTCAACTTGTCGACTTATGTTGAGACTTGTTCATCCATAGTGTGCCCCCCCTCCCTCCCTTTTTCTTTCTCTCCCTCCCCTTCAACTTGTCGACTCATGTTGAGACTTGTTCATCCACGTGTGTGTGCCCCTCCCTTTTTCTTTCTCTCCCTCTCCCCTTCTCTCCCTCCCCTTAAACTTGTCGACTCATGTTGAGACTTGTTCATCCACGTGTGTCCTCCCCCTCCCCTTCTCCACCTTCACCCTTCCTCTCTTTCTCCCACTCTTTCTTCCCCTCTCTCCCCTCCTTCCCCTCTCTCCCCTCTTTCCCCTCTCCCTCCCCTCTTCCCCCAAAAGACTGGACTGACACCAGAGAGGGCGGTACGCTATGCATACCAGCTAGCTGACACAATGTACTATCTACAGCAGAGAGGAGTAATTCATCAGACTCTGCTGCCTGAAAACATACAGGTATAATACATTTACAACAAGACAGTTAATTTTACATTTTTCTGATTGGTGAAAAATAATCGTAATTCGTGTGTATATTGATTGTTTGACAAAATTGGTGGCTTTTAGCTTTCCCATACAAAATAGGAACTTTGACATACGTGACAATTTGCACCTTTTTGTGCATATAAAGTGAGTGACGAATAAATCCCTGTATGTAAATTAATTCCGCTTTCAATTTCCTTACGTACAAGTCCAAATCAATTTCAGTATAATTATAGGTTAACCCAATTATACAAGAGTGTGTTATTTCATATACCACACTTCATTAGCTTCAGTTGTACATATCGTTGTCTATAATTCCAACGGTGTGTGAGTAAGTACTGTATATATTATCATAATACTGTTGGTGGACGTAAAGGTTGGTTAGTGCTATTGACAAAATGGCACCTTCTCCCTAACGCACGCTCCAACAAAGTTCTGTTATACAATATCCGCTCACTACTTCTCATATTATACCCCTGGGACCGTATGGGATGGAGAGGAGGTGGAGGGAGGGAGGGAGGGAGGGAGGGAGGGAGGGAGAAAGGGAGGGTAGGCCAGAAACGAGAGACTCTTGTTTTGCGTGTGTCGACTGGTGCCAAGTTACGTAACCAAGGACGATACGAGGTTGTAAAAGAATCCAGTTAGCGGCGGCACACGTGTGTGCGGTTTCCACGGCGAGCGACAAAAAATGCCTCCAAAAATGATATCTTATTACGCTGTCATTTCTTATTAACATTCCTTGTGTCAATATGAACATGTACTACAGTATTAACATTCCTTGTGTCAATATGAACATGTACTACAGTATGCATACATCCAGCAAAGTTGACCTTAGGCCTGCCAACCTATCTGTCAGTGTCTGTCTGTCTGTGTGAGGCATGGCTTTTCGGCACGTAAGAAAAACTATAGGTGTTTGGTTGTCCAGTTAGTGTGTTGGCGTGTGGAGGGAGACTGGTATATAGCTCTGGGTAACTGAAGTAGCCTGAGGTGGAAGTTGCCAGTAGCAACCAGAGTAAACTGAGAGTATTGATGGTAGATGTGGTGGCTCCTGCATGTGCCGAGTCTATGAGGCTGTAACTGAGATGTATTATATATCTTCTCCCTTTCTCTTCTCTTTCTGTCTGTCTGTCTGTGTTGGATTATTCTCTTTAACAAACCCAACTTTACCATGTACTCTTATGAAAACTGGCGAATGGTGGGCAAAAACTAAGCATTTGCGTTTTAGCAATTTTGGAAATAGTATACTACTGATGTTTTGGTGCCACATTTCTGCCTAATAATGACCTTGCTGTGTTAGTCTTGTACATGTTTATCACATAAATCATGTAAGTGACATATTATACCAATACATATCCATTTACGAGTGGAGCCGAAGTGTCCAGACAGAAAAACTACCAGTCGCTGTTTTGAAGCATGTTTCCTTACCTTCTGGGAATACATGTACTTGTATTGTGTACATGTACTCTGGGACTGTGATTATGATTATTGAGTGGGAGATGTTGTATGTGGTATAAACTATGGTAGTAGAGAGTTACATGGTGTATTGGTTGTGGTGTATTAATGTAACATTATAAGCCGTAGCATAATGTTACATCATAACATAGGTGGTAAAGGTTTTAAGAGGTAGTAAAGAGGCTATCACATGATGTAAGTTGTAGAGGTGAGATCATCATTGGTGTAATACCCCTGAGGCAGCTAGACACATTTTCCACAACATGGTATCTATCTATGTGACATCTATTCCTGGTAATCTTGTTTCTCCGCCCGAAAGTTAAGTATGAACACACATTATTGTGGTAGGCACAGGTTTGTGACAAGGCAACTCGCTCCAATCTTTCCTCTTTCCCCCTATCTCGCTCGCGTCTTCTCAAAGGAGAAGAATCTTAATCTGCTCAGTAATAATCTGTTTACACTTAAAAACCTGGTACCTGGTTTAAATTCCCCAACTGTGTATCCCGGCAACCAGCATACCAACGTGTGCCCAGCCCTTGTCACAGAGGTGTTGGCAACCCACAACAGCAGCCAACTGACCTAATTATTGCAGCTGGTCTTAATTTACTGCTAAATGCCATTTGCGAATGTCAGTTTTAGTCCCACAAAAGGAACCCATAAGGTGACATTGCTGTATTATATAGCTTGATATTTTTTGTTGCTTCGATTGCCAGCAAAAGGCAGCAAACCATTCGGATGGGATACACAAGCTAGCAATATTTGACAATGCCTTTTAGGAGGGCAAAGGCGAGTGCATGATTTCATCAGCTTAGCACTGACAATGCATATATAATCAGCAACTTGAGCAGCTAGGTGTGTTCATTTCGGTCACCAATGATGCACACATGAACGAAATGTAACTGTGAGTGCTGTATGCTCTCAAGATGCTATCACTTAGCGCTTTTCACCCAATCGATCTTTCCCTCCAATCAGGTCACGTCAAACGACAAAGTGATGGTGTGTAATTTTGAGACTGCAATACAGACTGACCCTGCCACCTGCACCCTCCTCGTCTCTCACAGTCTCATCGCCCCTAGCAACCGCATGGGACTCTCCCCCGAAGTCCTCAATACCTTCAACAGGTGGGTACATTACTGACTACATGTAGATATTAACCCTCGGCGAGCATGCTCTGCGAGGTTTACTGAACTCTGGGTGTCTTTTGTGCTGGGATACAAGTGCTTTTGGTTTGTTTCCAGAAGAGATGCAGAGATAGTTGACTACTCCACACAATACCCCTGGAATTTCGGAACTCTTTCTGTCATCATGGCTACAGGTAACTTTCCTCTCTCCCCTCTCTCCCTCTCTCTCCTTCCTGACCCCTCTGCCTGCCCGTTTCACAACCAGAACATGTAAATTGATGCCATGTATGTTTTTTCTCTCTCACATTAATTGAACAGGTCTACATCCACTGAGGAACTACCCCGGACGCTATCTGAACGAGGGAAAGGTCAAATATCGCTCACACAACTACCAAAATCTGCCTGACATCAACAAAGTATGATCTACTATTGGTACAGTATCAACTCAGTTCATAATTCACAATTTGTGCAGCTTTGTAGCTTTTGCCACAGTCTAGCTGTGCTATTAGTGTTTATGCTTCACCGTTCACCTATGGTCTTAGTTCATGGTTTAATTTAAAAAAATCAAGGGATTCCCATGCCTTTGACTAGTGCACTAATTGCAGCAAGAATTATGAAGGTGGAAAGGAACAGCAAACTTTAAGGTTTGAGAAAATCCACAGAAAAAGTGTTTCTATAGTGGGAATAAAGGACCTTATTTAATGGAAAAATAGTTGAGTTTCTCCCACTGTGATACCGTTGGTTGTCCTCTGCAGTACCCCTCCCTGTTCTGTCGGCTGGTGAAGAGATCTCTGTCATGTGACCCAGTCCGCCGACCAACCCTCTTCCAGATCACCTCCATCATGAAGAAAGACTCACGCACACTCACTATGATGTCATGTGAGTGTCACATGACAATAACAATTAGTCATGTTACCATAATGTTTTAGTAATGGGTACGTATGCTTATAGAATTGAAAACAAAAATTGGGCCCAAAATGTTTCACCGACTTTTACATGCTACATTCACTGCACAACTTTCCACCATTCTAAAATGATACACTATACAGAACTCTCCAGTCTCATGATGAAGTTTATATTCCTCTCTCTCTTTGTAGCGAATGGCAGAGGAAAGACAAGTGTGGGAGCAAGACAATCAGTTCATCGCAGAGACTCTGCCAGAGAGCATTCAGAGGTGGAGAGAAGCAGAGAACAAGGTTATAGAGGAGAAGGAAAGAGGATGGGAGGGAGAGGGGGAGAGGGGGGTGTCAGAGAGTAAGAAAAAGGATGTATAGAAGATAGGGAGGTTGAAGTTAGGATGTTATAGGTCTAGAAGAGCTCTTTGAGCACATGCTGATTAAGGTTCCCCATTATCTTCAAATACCTGCATATACGTAAGAAAGAGATTGGAACACAGACATTTAAGAGAGAAATTTTTGTGTATCCTTACAGGTACAGAAAGTCTTTA